>JAWMAG010000022.1:7500-12500 GCA_037013455.1 Ceratitis rosa | reverse complement strand
ATTATTATTATTATTATTATTATTATTATTATTATTATTATTATTATTATTATTATTATTATTATTATTATTATTATTATTATTATTATTATTATTATTATTATTATTATTATTATTATTATTATTATTATTATTATTATTATTATTATTATTATTATTATTATTATTATTATTATTATTATTATTATTATTATTATTATTATTATTATTATTATTATTATTATTATTATTATTATTATTATTATTATTATTATTATTATTATTATTATTATTATTATTATTATTATTATTATTATTATTATTATTATTATTATTATTATTATTATTATTATTATTATTATTATTATTATTATTATTATTATTATTATTATTATTATTATTATTATTATTATTATTATTATTATTATTATTATTATTATTATTATTATTATTATTATTATTATTATTATTATTATTATTATTATTATTATTATTATTATTATTATTATTATTATTATTATTATTATTATTATTATTATTATTATTATTATTATTATTATTATTATTATTATTATTATTATTATTATTATTATTATTATTATTATTATTATTATTATTATTATTATTATTATTATTATTATTATTATTATTATTATTATTATTATTATTATTATTATTATTATTATTATTATTATTATTATTATTATTATTATTATTATTATTATTATTATTATTATTATTATTATTATTATTATTATTATTATTATTATTATTATTATTATTATTATTATTATTATTATTATTATTATTATTATTATTATTATTATTATTATTATTATTATTATTATTATTATTATTATTATTATTATTATTATTATTATTATTATTATTATTATTATTATTATTATTATTATTATTATTATTATTATTATTATTATTATTATTATTATTATTATTATTATTATTATTATTATTATTATTATTATTATTATTATTATTATTATTATTATTATTATTATTATTATTATTATTATTATTATTATTATTATTATTATTATTATTATTATTATTATTATTATTATTATTATTATTATTATTATTATTATTATTATTATTATTATTATTATTATTATTATTATTATTATTATTATTATTATTATTATTATTATTATTATTATTATTATTATTATTATTATTATTATTATTATTATTATTATTATTATTATTATTATTATTATTATTATTATTATTATTATTATTATTATTATTATTATTATTATTATTATTATTATTATTATTATTATTATTATTATTATTATTATTATTATTATTATTATTATTATTATTATTATTATTATTATTATTATTATTATTATTATTATTATTATTATTATTATTATTATTATTATTATTATTATTATTATTATTATTATTATTATTATTATTATTATTATTATTATTATTATTATTATTATTATTATTATTATTATTATTATTATTATTATTATTATTATTATTATTATTATTATTATTATTATTATTATTATTATTATTATTATTATTATTATTATTATTATTATTATTATTATTATTATTATTATTATTATTATTATTATTATTATTATTATTATTATTATTATTATTATTATTATTATTATTATTATTATTATTATTATTATTATTATTATTATTATTATTATTATTATTATTATTATTATTATTATTATTATTATTATTATTATTATTATTATTATTATTATTATTATTATTATTATTATTATTATTATTATTATTATTATTATTATTATTATTATTATTATTATTATTATTATTATTATTATTATTATTATTATTATTATTATTATTATTATTATTATTATTATTATTATTATTATTATTATTATTATTATTATTATTATTATTATTATTATTATTATTATTATTATTATTATTATTATTATTATTATTATTATTATTATTATTATTATTATTATTATTATTATTATTATTATTATTATTATTATTATTATTATTATTATTATTATTATTATTATTATTATTATTATTATTATTATTATTATTATTATTATTATTATTATTATTATTATTATTATTATTATTATTATTATTATTATTATTATTATTATTATTATTATTATTATTATTATTATTATTATTATTATTATTATTATTATTATTATTATTATTATTATTATTATTATTATTATTATTATTATTATTATTATTATTATTATTATTATTATTATTATTATTATTATTATTATTATTATTATTATTATTATTATTATTATTATTATTATTATTATTATTATTATTATTATTATTATTATTATTATTATTATTATTATTATTATTATTATTATTATTATTATTATTATTATTATTATTATTATTATTATTATTATTATTATTATTATTATTATTATTATTATTATTATTATTATTATTATTATTATTATTATTATTATTATTATTATTATTATTATTATTATTATTATTATTATTATTATTATTATTATTATTATTATTATTATTATTATTATTATTATTATTATTATTATTATTATTATTATTATTATTATTATTATTATTATTATTATTATTATTATTATTATTATTATTATTATTATTATTATTATTATTATTATTATTATTATTATTATTATTATTATTATTATTATTATTATTATTATTATTATTATTATTATTATTATTATTATTATTATTATTATTATTATTATTATTATTATTATTATTATTATTATTATTATTATTATTATTATTATTATTATTATTATTATTATTATTATTATTATTATTATTATTATTATTATTATTATTATTATTATTATTATTATTATTATTATTATTATTATTATTATTATTATTATTATTATTATTATTATTATTATTATTATTATTATTATTATTATTATTATTATTATTATTATTATTATTATTATTATTATTATTATTATTATTATTATTATTATTATTATTATTATTATTATTATTATTATTATTATTATTATTATTATTATTATTATTATTATTATTATTATTATTATTATTATTATTATTATTATTATTATTATTATTATTATTATTATTATTATTATTATTATTATTATTATTATTATTATTATTATTATTATTATTATTATTATTATTATTATTATTATTATTATTATTATTATTATTATTATTATTATTATTATTATTATTATTATTATTATTATTATTATTATTATTATTATTATTATTATTATTATTATTATTATTATTATTATTATTATTATTATTATTATTATTATTATTATTATTATTATTATTATTATTATTATTATTATTATTATTATTATTATTATTATTATTATTATTATTATTATTATTATTATTATTATTATTATTATTATTATTATTATTATTATTATTATTATTATTATTATTATTATTATTATTATTATTATTATTATTATTATTATTATTATTATTATTATTATTATTATTATTATTATTATTATTATTATTATTATTATTATTATTATTATTATTATTATTATTATTATTATTATTATTATTATTATTATTATTATTATTATTATTATTATTATTATTATTATTATTATTATTATTATTATTATTATTATTATTATTATTATTATTATTATTATTATTATTATTATTATTATTATTATTATTATTATTATTATTATTATTATTATTATTATTATTATTATTATTATTATTATTATTATTATTATTATTATTATTATTATTATTATTATTATTATTATTATTATTATTATTATTATTATTATTATTATTATTATTATTATTATTATTATTATTATTATTATTATTATTATTATTATTATTATTATTATTATTATTATTATTATTATTATTATTATTATTATTATTATTATTATTATTATTATTATTATTATTATTATTATTATTATTATTATTATTATTATTATTATTATTATTATTATTATTATTATTATTATTATTATTATTATTATTATTATTATTATTATTATTATTATTATTATTATTATTATTATTATTATTATTATTATTATTATTATTATTATTATTATTATTATTATTATTATTATTATTATTATTATTATTATTATTATTATTATTATTATTATTATTATTATTATTATTATTATTATTATTATTATTATTATTATTATTATTATTATTATTATTATTATTATTATTATTATTATTATTATTATTATTATTATTATTATTATTATTATTATTATTATTATTATTATTATTATTATTATTATTATTATTATTATTATTATTATTATTATTATTATTATTATTATTATTATTATTATTATTATTATTATTATTATTATTATTATTATTATTATTATTATTATTATTATTATTATTATTATTATTATTATTATTATTATTATTATTATTATTATTATTATTATTATTATTATTATTATTATTATTATTATTATTATTATTATTATTATTATTATTATTATTATTATTATTATTATTATTATTATTATTATTATTATTATTATTATTATTATTATTATTATTATTATTATTATTATTATTATTATTATTATTATTATTATTATTATTATTATTATTATTATTATTATTATTATTATTATTATTATTATTATTATTATTATTATTATTATTATTATTATTATTATTATTATTATTATTATTATTATTATTATTATTATTATTATTATTATTATTATTATTATTATTATTATTATTATTATTATTATTATTATTATTATTATTATTATTATTATTATTATTATTATTATTATTATTATTATTATTATTATTATTATTATTATTATTATTATTATTATTATTATTATTATTATTATTATTATTATTATTATTATTATTATTATTATTATTATTATTATTATTATTATTATTATTATTATTATTATTATTATTATTATTATTATTATTATTATTATTAT